>CAWTZC010002033.1:0-16550 GCA_963919715.1 Microtus obscurus | reverse complement strand
ATGGGGATTGCATTGAATCTATAAATTGCCTTTGGTAGGATTGCCATTTTTACTATGCTTATCCTCCCAATCCACGGTGCTAGCGGGGAGATCCTTCCATTTTCTGGTATCCTCTTCAATTTCTTTCTTCAATGCCCCTAAAGTTCTTGGGTTGTCAAATAGATCCTTCACTTCTTTGGTTAGAGTTACCCGAGATATTTTATGCTGTTTGTGGCTATCGTGAAAGTTTTCTCTGATTTCCGCTTCCATATCTTGTGTATAGGAGGGCGACTGATTTTTTGTTTTTGATCTTGTATCCAGCCACATTACTAAAGGCGTTTATCAGCTGTAGGATTTCTTTGGTGGAGTTTTTGGGGCTGCCTATGTACACTCATCATATCATCTGCAAATAACGAAAGTTTAACTTCTTCCTAACAATTTGAATCCCCTTGATCCTTTTATGTTGTCTTATTGCTATTGCTAACACCTCTGCCACCTTATATTGAAGAGGTAAGGGAGAGAGTATTAAAGCCTGTCGTGTTCCTGATTTATGGGATGGCTTTGAGTTTCTCTCCGTTTAATTTGATGTTAATTGTCGGTTTGCTGTAAATAGCTTTTATTATATTTAAGTATGACCTTGTATCCCTAATCTCTCCAAGACTTTTATCATAAAGGGATGTTGAATTTTGGTCAAAAGCTTTTTCTAGCATCTAATGAAATGATCAGTGGTTTTTTTCTTTCAGTTTATCTAAATAGGAAGGTGAACCCATGAAAAAACATATATAGCTATCCTCCTGGTTATGGGAAGTAGATCAGATTGCCGAGCAAAAAAACGGGGATCTTGGGGGTGTGATGGGAGGGGGGTAAGGGGAGAAGGGGAGAGAAATGTGAGAAGGGGAGGGTGGGGGGAACTTGGGGAAATGGGATGATTGGGATAAAGGAAGGTTGGTTAGGGAGCAGAGAAGCACACATCTTAATTTATGGCGCAATGTCCCTAGTTGGTTTTTAAGAGCTTGAGGATAGGGAACCTGGAAATGACCCTATCCTATAGCCATACTGATGAATATCTTGCATATCACCATAGAAATTTCATCTGGCGATGGATGGAGATAGAGACAGAGACCCACACTGGAACGACTGGACTGAGCTCCCAATGTCCCAATGAGGAGCAGAAGGAGAGAGAATGAAGCAAGGAAGTCAGGACCACAAGGTGCGCCCACCCGTGGAGACAGTGGGGTTTATTCTTTGGGAGCTCACCAAGGCCAGCTGACTGTGACTGAAAAAGCATGGGATAAAACCAGATTCTCAAATCTGATATATAATGGGGCTACTGGGAGGCCGAGGATCATGGCGCCGGTTTTGATCCCGCTTCATGTTCTGGCTTTTGTGGGAGCCTACCCAGTTTGGATGTTCACCTTCCTAGACCAGGATGAGGGGGAGGACTTTGGACTTTCCACAGGGCAGGGGGAACCTGACTGCTCTTCGGGCTGGAGGGGGAGGGGGAGCAGTGGGGAGGGGAGGAGGAGGAGGGAGTGGGAGTGGGAGGGGAGGTGGGGAGGCGGGGGAGGTGGTTGAAATTTTTTTTTTCCAATTAAAAAAAAATTAAAAAAAAAAGAAATGTAACTTTCAAATTCAATATAGGTAATAATGTTGAAAAAAAACAAAATATGAAAAGTTGTCTGATCAATTTATTTAATGGTGGCCATTCACCTGTATAGCTAATAATAAACCAAATTTATGAAATTCTTATCATTAAATTTGGAAAAATGAATCTTAAATGTTTACTTTAGTGTGTCATTCCTTAGAACACATATCAAATTGGTATTCTTCAAGCTTGACCTTCATAGAAATGATATCAGCCTTCTTACAGAGATATTTTTCTTTTTTAACTACTATATGTTGCATACATGGCTCTATTGTATGCTTCACGATTCTGTGTGTATTACCTTTGAGTCTTCTTGCAGCTTGAATGCAATTGTAAAGATGGAAGCAACGTTAAGAGCTGCTGAGGAGAACTAGCTGCTTTTTGCAATGCATTTATTTTTCTTATGTAATTTTCAAAATGTAACTTTCTTAATATGTATTGTGAAGACACACCATGACAACAGCAACTTTTCATAAAGGAAATCATTTAACTGAGGTTGATTGTGTGTTGAGACCATTATCATGCTAAATCTGAGCACTGCTGTACACAAGAAAGATATGGTACCGAGAAGAAGCTGCAAGAGTTCTAGGAGCATTGAATAAAGATGAGCAATAGAAATAAAATAGTGACACTGGGCCTGACTTTGAGCTTCAGAAAATGTCAGAGTCCACCCCAGAAACAAAATACGTCACACCCACTCCTGAACAAGACCAGGCACTCCTATTGTTGCCACTCTTTTGAGCCCACGGGGACCATTTTCATTCACACCACCATAGTAACCATTCTCAGTTTAGGAAACTTAATTTTTATGAACAAATTACTCGAATCACTGGGAAAATTTTAAAGTTAGGCATTCAGTCATAGTGGAGAATCATCACATTCAAACTTAAAATGTGAATATGATTTTACAAAGTGTCTTTCCTGCAGAAAAGATTCTTTTAATGCTGCTAGTAGAATGTACATAAAAAGGACTCAAAAAAATAGATGTCCTGAGATCTTCATTCTAATACTTCACAACTCCCTTTTTCTTTTAAAACTCCCTTTGGGAACAATGTAAAATGGACTTGCAAATACAAAATTAATGTGTCTGCTGCATAATTTTACCTTCCAATATTCTTGCAAAATGTTTCATTTGGCCCTGCTAACCTGCAATTATATAGAGAAGAATTCCGAGAAAAAATGGCTTCAGCCTCATTGACTTGACAGAATTTCAGCCACCCAATGGTTTAAAGCACACCTTGTTATTTTGGGTAAGAAAAGGTGTTGGGATAGTAGTAGGCAAGTAATTGTTTCAATTTTCAGTTTCTTTGATTCATTTTTAAATACTGCATATTTTCTAGGGGTTTTAATCTACATTTTATTGAGTGTAGTATTTAAGACTATTTTTTAAGTAAGTTGAAACACTTTTGCAAAATTTCTTAAAAGGTCATTATATATTCCTGAAAATTGGAACTGATTTTCATAGTGAAAAGGATCTTCACTTAAGCTCAATAATGTATGGAGCACCTTAACTTTCTAAGGAAAAACTTAACATCCAGGATGTAATAATAATTCAAGGTTGAAAAAATCTCATCTAAACTATAGTATATTTCAATATATTTTGAAGAGTACTTTTTAGAGCATTACAAAATCTCTATTACCTTCATATTTCAATGTCCTTTGGGGAGGTTACATTTATAGTATTTCACCTCAGCTCAAATTTAAGGCATAAAAATACTTACTTTGATAATGTTATACAGAGATATAGTAAGAGAAACTTTAATTTTAGAAGCAGAGTTCATAATGAAAAGTGGATAAAATCTTTTGACTCACAACACTTAATAACTAATTTATTTGGATTAGTAAGATATGTCAAAAAATTTTATGATTGAAATATTTGCTGAAACCAAATGACGCACAAAAAATTCATAGATTTATGTAAATAACATTGCTGTTTTAGTGTGAACAAAATCAGGGTTTCTTGTGGCTTTGGAGCCTGGTCTGAACTAGCTCTGGAGACCAGGCTGGTCTCGGAACTGCTGGGAGATTCAGCTGCCTGCCTCTGCCTCCCGAAAGTGCTGGGATTTAAAGGCGGGCGCCACCACCGCCCTGGCTGGGTAAAGAATATTTTATTGCTTCTGAACAGAACTATTAGTTTTTCAAAACTCTCTTCCAACAACAAAATTTAAAAAAAAATCTGATTATTTATTTTGCATTCTATTATAAAAAGGGTAATCTGGTTCAAGTTTTCCTTTCTTGGTACACAACTGCAAAAACTAAAACAATACAAACTTAAGCTGAAAAACCCAACTTTAAGTTGACAAGTGCTACAATCACCTTTTGTGAGAAATGAAAACAAAATTTATCAGCATCTTTGTAATAAATATCCCAGCCATTGCTTGCAGAGGCTCTCAGTGCTGTGATTCACAGGCTGGGTTTAAATAAAACACATTTTTTAGAATATGTTCTGCAGAAAAAAATACATAAAACTTTGTGGCAACATTGATAATCAAGTCTTTAGAAGATTCTCCAAAGAATATAATGTTTCCATCTCCTTCCATGAAGAAGTTCATTTCAGGCCCTTGAGAACACAAAGTCTCTACCTGTGGACTTTCATAGATACTTCCTATGCCAAACATATATCCTATGGAAAACAAGAATGGATGCTACATAATCTACATATGTATTTTCACTTGTGATTATTTCCCTCTGTGTCTTCTGTGTGATACAAATAATTTGCTCTGAATAATTATTTGTAAATCTTGAATATTAGATTAAGAAAGCAGGAGTTAGAAGCTGGTTTACCCATAAAAAGTCTTAAAAATCTAAATGGATTTTCAAAGCAAAGGTACTGGAAAACCAAATCAACACTTCTTTTGGGTTGAAATTTGTGGGATTTTTTTAAATTCTTACTTGTGTCTGAATGGAATACAGTTAGCCCATCAAATTCTAACTCATTTCTAAAAATTTGCCCAGTGAACCCACATCATAAATCCTAATATATTTGGGACTGTGCATCTGAGAGGATGAACCAATCATGCAATCCTTTGTCTGCTGATACCATGGGGGTCTTCTCTCTTTTCTCTTACACATTAAGAAATTATTCAGTGAGAAATATGGCTCAATAAAGGCCTTTAAGTCTGAAAAAAAGTTTTTTACTTACTCCTACATTAATTTCTTTATTATTATTTAAATTAATTATTTTTCCAGCTCAATTATAGTTTTCCCTCCTTCCCTTCTCTCCTCCCAACTCCTCCCCCCAAACTTCCTTCCCCCACTACTTCTCTTTCTCTTTCAGAGAAGAACAGGTGCCTCCCATATAACTGAGTCAGCCATTGCATACCAAGTAGCAGTAAGACTAGATTCCTCCTCTCTGTTGAGGCTTAACAAGGCAACATAGGAAGAGGAAATGGATTTCTGATTAGTTAACGGAGTCAGAAATGGCCCCTGCTCCCCAATATATAAAATTCACAAGAAAAACCAAGCTATGCAACATATGGGCAAAGGGCCCACGGCATGCCCACTGCATACTCCCCTGGTTGACTGTTCAGTCTTCATGTGCTTTTACGAACCCAGGTAGTAGATTCTGTAGCTTTTCTTTTGTTGTCCATGACCCTTCTCTCTGCAATCCTTCCTCCACCTCTTCCCAGGATTCCCTGATTTCTGCCTAAGGTTTAACTGTGTGTCTCTGCAGCTATTTCCTTCCACTGTTGGATGTAGCCTCTCCGGTGGCAATTGGGTTAGTCAGCAATCTAAAAGTCTAGCAGAATATTTTTAAGATTCATTTTTATTGATTTTTCTCTATTTTTCCATTCATGTTTGATTCTACCATATGTCTCTGTGCTGTCTAGACTCTGCATTCTGACCCTCCAGGCAGTGTTAGAGATGGGCTAACTCTCCTGATATGGCACTCATAATGGACCAATCATTGGTTGGCCAGTCTCATAATTTCTGCATTAACTTTACCACAGCATATCTTGCAGACAGGGTATATTGTGAGTCAAATTTCATGTGACAGAAGATGGCAGTATAATATCTGCATACATACATCAAAATTATTTATCTATTTTCATCCCATCATGCTACTCTTTTTATCCTCCCTCCTCTTATCAATGAGTCTTCTCACTTTCGTTTTGTGTTTTGGTTTTAGAGCACTATTCACAAGATTAAGACCTACAATGAAAATAACATCAACTGAAGGAAATGGAGAGTCATTTATAAAATGCCATGTCCTCAGCTAATAAAATTAATACATTATACTGATTGATATGACTTTGCAACTACAATTTAAATTGTATTTATCCACTTAGAGCATTGTTTCTGACAGCATTCACATTAGGTGGTCTCAGGAGATTCAAATGAACAGTATATCCCAAGCTATCCTAGTCTCTCAGCAGCTTTCCCCAAATAAAAACCATTTTCTTTCTTATTTAACTGATATTTGTAATGTTATATAAACTAAAATAGTCAGGATATATTCATATATATATATATATATGTATTTACACTAAAATACAATGCTTCAAAATCTGCTACATTTTTAGATGGTGACGATTATCCACTTGTATGAGATAATATTTGTGTTCAGCAGCTGATGGGCAACTTGGTTGTTTTGTAAATTCTTTGTTATTATGAATAAAGCTGCTATGAACATTTGTGTGCCAGCTCTTATGAGTACATGAATCCACATCTCTTGATATAATTACCTAGAAGGAGAACTGTTAGCCCATATGGTAACTATTTGTTTTCTCTTTGCAAGAAAAATGTCAAACTGTTTTTTCAACATGACTATGACATTTTGGATTTAATATATAACCAGCCTTAGTGGTCTAAATTCCCTTAAGCAAATGATATTGTCATGCTTTTTAATTTTTATTCTAAACCATCTATTAGCTTTTTAAATTATATGTTACATTAATTAATATTTTTGAGGTGATTAAGTAATTTTGAGAGACCTCTTTCCATGAAGTTATTTTATTTTGTTACAAAAGTTTTGTTTAAATTAATTATCTGTGAATTTTTAATGAGTCATAATAATCTTTTATATTATAAAAATCAGAATGTTTAATTTTGGAGACTTTTCCAAATGCCCCTTTCATATATAATGTGTTTTCATCTCTAAAATTTACGTGTTTTCTAAATTATACTTGCTTCAATCACTTCTCTTTTTTGGATGTTAACACTCCTCTTGGAGAATTGTGATAAATAAATAGCTAATGGGGAAATATTGGTACTTCAATTATGAGTTCACAGTACTTGTTATTACTTGAACAAGACTAGGCTGGAATTCCTACTATCCTTGGTTCTCTGTGTTGTGTCCAGTTGTCATTTTCTGGGCTGGTTTCCATTTGCTGTAAACAGAGGATACTTTGAAGAGGTAGTTGTACGTTAGTAAGAATATCAGGTTGGAGATCTAAGTGTATGAAGGAATTATGTTGATCTTGTGTCAATTGTAGATTCACTGTTAAGATCCATGACCCTCACTAACCCAGGGAGCTGGTAGGTTTCAGTAGCAGTCATTATTTTGTTTCTTTCACGTTGAGTGGACCCTTAAAATCTAATTAGACAGCTGCTTGTTGGCAGTGACTGTGAAGACCAGTTCTTCCACTTTTATGCAGACTTGCCGTGCTGTGCTGGTAATTGACATTGTTTATTGGTGTTAAAACTTGAGAGAACTAGTTAATTGCTTAATTTCCAGCAAAACCTTGAATAGCATTCTTTACCCATGGAATCTAGGAAGTAGGAAAGAGACTATCATTTCAGACTCAGTTCAAAGTATTTGGGTCCTGTGTCTTATGTCATAACTGTGGTGCATCTTCAGCAAAAGTTACCCACCAGCATTTCTTTGTGTTTTGTTGTTGTTTGTGTGTGTGTGTGTGTGTGTGTGTGTGTGTATACTACAGGAAATGAAGGCACCTAGACTTAAATATTCCTCATGATAGCCATAGACTAACCATACCTCAGTCCCAGGCATAAGAAACTACGTTGCAAAAGCATGGTTAGGGTCATGTTCATGACTTCCAAGCAATGAAGATTTTCCCTGTAGCCTTTTTCATTTTTAAGCACTGTTTTCTATTTTTTATTGATCAATTCATATATGTAAATAATACTTTTATCAAATCTTTAGCATAGTCTCACTTCTCCATATCTTTTTCCATACCCCCTCCAGTTCTTTGTCTGATTGTTTCATTAAAACACCCCAATATGGCATTGTGCTGCCTCCTTTTTCATATGTTTCAGACGTTCTACTGAAACACAGGTAACCTGATGAAAAATGAAAGGAGAATGTTGTCAAAATGATAGTAAAAAGTAGAAACTGTAATTTAAGTTGAAACAAGAGAAAATAAACAAACAACTATAGGCAGGATTTTTGCCTGGGAAGAGGTGACAGATTGACAACTTGGCAGAATAAAAGCTGAGATGGCACTCCAAGAAAGCTAACCCAGAAGTTGTTTTTTTCCTGAAGTAACAAGGATCAAGAATCACACAAAAATGTGCGGATTCATGTTTTGTGTTGTTATTCAAAATGTCAGCATTTATAGCATAATTATTAAATTGAATTTTGTATAAACTCTATTTGTTCCCCTTTGAAAAATGCAGAACAATTTTACAAGTATAATACTAGTAATGATTATAAATAATTTAACCTTTAAGACATTGCTTAACTACCATTAAGTTTAAATCTCAGTTTCAAAGTTCTTATAAAATTTAATTGCTTCTCATCACTTTGACCATGTTCTTAATGCAAATGATTTTCCCCCTTAAAGAAAGACGGCATGTCACATTTCCTTACCTCTCTTCTATAATCTTACTAAATATTTCCAATTCTAAACAATAAACCTTTACTATATCCTTTCTCTAAATACCAAAACAAAAAAAAACATGTTCAAAATCTATCTTCCTAAACTCAGAAACTCAAAGTGAATGTTCTCTGAAAAGGGATCAACTTTTCTGTTACTCAACATTTAGCAACTGAAGTTAGAAACTACAAAGAGTTTTTAAAGAAACTTGACAATGTTTACACCATCCTAATAAATCATATTAGCAACTGCTAATTTTAGTCCTAATTAGTTAACATGTTGAATTTTCCCCATTATCTTACTTCTGTTATGCCTGCATTTGGAGATAAGATGATATGCAAAGAATCAACATCATGAGATCCAATGCCCAGAGGGAACGATTTTTGAAAAGGAGGAAGAGGCATTAAGCAGTAGTGGCACAGCCATATCTGATGGGAATGACAAAAGTCATTGAGCCAGCACAGCTGCAGGACAAAGATCTAATGAAGATGAGTTGCATAATGGTATCCATGCCACCTTTGGTTTTGATCTCCACCTTTTACATACTTGGGGGGGGGTTAATATTTGTACAATTTGGGGATATTGAATTGATGCAAGTTTTCTAATGAATCATTTATGCCTTCCCAGTACTGCTGTTTCTAAGTTTCCTAAGGAAAGTCCCGAACATACTACCCCACCACTTCAGGGAGATATGTCTTCTTCACATATTGGACTTTGTGACATACACAAAGAAGCTAGATGTCTCTGTACAAGGCTACAAGAAATATTCTTCCGTACATCTGTCTCTGTATTTACTCAGGACCAAGATAATCAAAACAAAGTAAACTAAAACAGTCAATAAAATTGGTTGGCTGCAGATCAGATGCTGTTTGCCATCAAACACTCAGACAATTATGTGACACTTATATGACAACAAAGGTTAAGATTAAGCGAAAGTTACCTCTGCCCTATAAGAGTCTTATATTGACAAACAAAAAGTGACATAGAAAGATGTAAAATAACGGGATGTCAGGGTTTCTCCTTCTTAGAAAATGTAGCACGTTCAGAGTCACTTTGATGTCCTACTGACCAAAGAACAAAAGAAGCCAGGATAAGACAGTATAAACAATTTCTATAAATATATTAAATGCAAAAGATTTTCCATTAAGCCAGAATTTGATTAGTAAATGCAGATACCAAGACCTGAGCATCTTTAGGGCCCTCGACCATTAAGAATTAATAATGCCCTACTTCTACATGGCAATCTGCTTGTACTTTCTTGCAGATTTTGTTTTGTCTAGCATCCTTAAAGCCACAAAAGGTATTAACCTGAGAACAGACTTCTTGTCACTTATGCCTCTATATTCTTAAAAACTGGCTTATTAGGGTTGATAAGTAAAAAGAGTTATAAAAGATAACTGTTTATCAATAATGATTAACATGAAGGAAAATGATTGTAAAGATAATTCTGCTCAGTCGTAGTTTATCAGTGATGACTAAAACATATGTCAGAGAAAGAGAAGTACATGTCCAGAAATATAAACAACATGATATATGTTTTAGAACAACACGAATCCATCTGTAAGGGCCCTGGTCTCCTTATTCCTGGGCTGCATTGGTAGAGGACAGATTACAATCAGTTAACTAAGCTTCCTGTGTGTCTCCGTGCTATCCCTGCCTGCCTGGTGACTAGCTGCAGGCACCCTTACCTATTGTTAATATGGTAATTTCCCACCTTCCTGGGCGGAGAGATCTTTGTGCTGCTGTGAGGTAGAAATAGGCTCCCCCAACTTTGAATAAATGGCATTCGCTTGATCTCCAAATGACCCATGGTCTCTGTCTCTTTTGTTCAACCCCTCCAGGCCTTGCCCCGGACTCGCATTCGGTACACAGTGCGCGCGAACTGTACCGAGGGGGTAACACCAAAATCGGGTGTTACAATTGGAGGCACCGCTGGGATACATCATCATTGGCATCTAGACCCATCTGCGAGATCGGGAAGTAGGAATCCCTAGAGAGGTCGCCCTCGGGAAGACTCCAGCAAGGTAAGAAATTGTGTGGCGAGGGTGAATTGGTTATGTGGTGCAAGTTATTCTGTTCCTATTTTGGAGGGCCGGTTAACAGGCCAATTGTTAGGTCTTTGGAAAATAGAGGCACCGGTATTAAGGTTGGAGACGGCACAAGAGACCATTAAGACAGTTTTAAAATTTAGTCCCTGGTTTCTACATGCAGGAGGTTTTAACATTACTGATTGGGATCAAGTGAAGGCTGATCTTCAAGAATGCTCTGAAAGAGCGAGGAGCAGCCACAAGAAGTCCCCATGGCGATATTTTCACTATGGCGCTTGGTCAGAGATGCTCTCTCAGTGATGACGTTAGAGTCAAAGAGCAATTAGAGAGCTTAAACAAAACCCCTTGAGGAAATTCAGGGAAGAGAATCTGTAAGTTCTATTAAGAGTTTTGAGGAACAGGAAGTTTTAGGAACAGGTAGCATTAGAAAGGATATAGAAGAAGAAGAAGAAGAATGAAAAGGGAGATCGCACTTGATATAAAAGAAGTTAGAGAAAGAGGAGAAAAAGGAAGCAAGGGAGATGTCTCCATGAGATCTCCTCCACAAAATCCTGGTACTACTGCTTCTGCCCCTATGGACTTAGAGGCAGAAATCCGGAAGAGAGATCCGGATGAGGTTAAATGAACTAAGTAGAGAGAAGCAGATTGAGAAACAGATTTATCCTGTTGCGGAAAAAATTGATCAACAGGGACAGAGGGCCAGGCAACATAACCCCCTGGCCTTTAAGGACATTAAGCAGTTAAAAGAGGCAGTCGTGGACTACGGGGCTCACGCTCCTTTCACTGTAGCTTTGTTAGAATCCTTTACAGAACTAAACCTAATACCCAATGATTGGATGCAGCTTTGCAGGGCTTGGTCTTTCAGGGGGAGATTATTTGTTATGGAGAGGTGAAATGAAGGAGAATTGCAAAAAAGACTACAGACAAAAATGCTGAAGCAGGCTTCCCCCAAAATAATCTTGACAAGTTACTTGGTGTAGGACAATATGCTGGCTTAGAAGCACAGATTGCTTATGATCCTGCGATTTATGCTCAGATAGCTGCAGCAGCCGTTAAGGCTTGGAAAACTTTACCTAACAAAGGATCACGAGAGCAACTTTCTAAGATCCTTCAAGGATCTTCAGAGCCTTATTCTGAGTTCATTGACCGCCTTTCACAGGTGGGAAGTCGCATTTTTGGGGATGTGGATTCGGCTATGCCAGTCGTCAGGCACCTGGCCTTGAGAATGCAAACAGGTTCTGCCAGGAAGTTTTACGCCCCATAGAGATGGAGATTTGAATGACTTTATCCAATTATGCAGAGACATTGATGGCACTCTTTACGAAATGGGCCAGGTAATTGTTTCTGCACTTAAGGAAGGCCAAGCTGGAGCTAGACCTAGGAATTGTTTTCAATATGGAAGGTGGGGGCACCTCAAAGAAACTGCCCTGCTGTCACAAAGGAGCAGTCAGTCAGCCTAGAGAAAATCCAGGTATTTGCCCTAAATGTCAAAAGGGTAGCACATTGGTCCAACGACGGTCACTCAGACGGACAGTCAAGGAAATCTCATCCCAGGTCAAAAATCGGGGGGAGGGGCCTGCCCCGACCCCCAAAACACAAGTGTACGGGGCCAAGGCGAGCAGAACAGCGGCTCCCATCAGATTCATTCCTCAGAAAATGCCTCACTGTCAACGACCTTGTACGAGGCACCTCAGGAAGTGCAGGGGACTAGATCTCTGTACCTCCGCCCGAGCAGTATTAACCCCACAAATGGGTATACAGGCCCTGGGGACTGAAATATTTGGACCTATCCCAGAGGGTTCAGTAGGTATAGTTTTGGGTAGAAGTAGTTCTGCGCTCAAAGAAATCAAAAATTTTACCAGAAATTATAGACTGTGATTATACTGAGAGAAATTAAAATTATGATTGAAGCTGGTTATGGGAGTCCTTGTCATCCCTCAAGGAACGAAAATAGCTCAATTAGTGCTTTTTCCCATGTTTCGCTCTACTAATCCTTTCTTTAAACAAGAGCCGAGGGACAAGGGATTTGCCTCCACAGGTTCCCCCTGGAGCTTTTTGGGTTTCTAGCCTAGAGAATCACCCCAAGCACTTACTTTAACTATCAATGGGAAAAAGGTTTCAAGGCCTTCCTTGACACAGGGGCTGATTCTTCAATGATTACTAAAAAGCATTGGCCTATAGCCTGACTCTTTACAACTAGCCTCTACTACTTTGCAAGGAGTAGAAACAGCCAGTTCTCCTGAATGCAGTACTCAATATTTAAATTGGGAGGACGAAGAAGGCCATAAGGGTATTTTTAAACCATTTGTCCTGGAACACCTTCCTCTTAATTTATGGGAAAGAGATGTTTTACAAGCTATGGGAGCAGTTCTAACCACTGAGCCTATGCAACGTATGCTATCAAAGCAGGGCTTTGTCCCTGGTCAGGGTTTAGGCAAAAATCTGCAAGGAGATGTACAGATTTTAGCAGACAAAAAAATGATACAACAGTCTCCTGGACAGCATGCAGGGTTAGGAAATTTTTCCTAGGGGCCATTGCAAAGCAGCCAAAAAGCATTCCTATAAAATGAAAAACTACAAAAACCTGTTTGGATTGAGCAATGGCCCCTGAATAAAGAGAAATTACAGGCTCTGTAATCTAGTTCAAGAACAGCTAGAAGCAGGGCACATAGTGCCATCCACTTCTCCCCTGAAACACCCCTATCTTTGTTATTAAGAAAAAGTCTGGTAAATGGAGGTTGCTGGCAAGATCTTAGAGCAGTAAATGATTGCATGAAAATTAGGGACAACCCCAACCCGGGTTGCTCTCAGCTCTGTGGGTAGGTTCCTGCAGGATATCATCTTTTTAGTAATTGACCTGAAAGATTGTTTTTTCAGCATTCCCTTGCATCCAAAAGACTCTGATAAATTTGTTTTCAGTGTACCGTCTGTAAATTTCAAAGAACCATGTAAGCTGCCAATAATGTGGTAATATTGCCTCCAGGGTATGGCTTTGCATAGTACTGTAATTTGCCAAATAAGTTTGTGGCACGGGTTATTGCCCCGATAAGGCACAAATATTCTTAACTGTATTTAAGCTATTATTGAGATGAGCATCCTATTAGCTGGACATGGAACCTAAAAATAGTCCTCTGTGAGGCTTTTTGCTGACTTACAAGAATGCGTAGTATACAGTTATTGCTTTGAAAAGGTACACCTACAGTTTCCATATCAATACTTAGGGCACCAGCCGTTGCAGAGCAGAGTAAAACCGCAGAAAGTTACTCTTCGCTCTAGATAAACTACAAACTTTAAAATGATTTTCAAAAGTTGCTTGGAGACCTAATCCGGTCAGCCCAGTCTGCAAATTTCTACTGAGGACTTAAAACCACTTTTTGACATTCTACAAGGAAATCCAGACCCAACCTCCTTTCGTGAGTTAAAACACTCAAGCAAGGTGCAATGCATTACTTTAATTAAAGAAAAGCTTGCCTCTGCTCATCTTCATTATATTGACTATAGTCAGCCACTACTGTTGATGACTTTCCCCCCAAGCATAGTCCTACTGAGTTTTTTGGCAGCAAGACCCATCCTGTGGGTACATGAACATGTGTCACCTGTAAAAATTGTTATTTCATATCTTTGCCAGCTGTGCTACGCACATAATTCAAAAAGGGCAGCTTAATTTACAAACTTTTGGAATGTTACCTGATAAGATTATTACACCATATACCCAGGCAGAAATAGCTTGGTTGCAAAATTTTGCTGATGATTGGACTTTATTTTTATGCACTAATCCCTGTAAGTGCTAAACAATCATTATCCTTCTTGATAAGTTATCACCCTTCTTTAAGAATCATCCGGCATGTTTCCCCAAAGTTATTTCTTTGCAAAATCAGATAGTACATAATGTGTTCACTAATGGATCTTCTACTGGGAGAGCTATAGGCTTCTCCTCCTGATTTTAAAATTCAATCTGTTAATACTAACTCTGCTCAGGTGTCTAAATTACATGTTCAGATGTTTCAAAATATAAATATATTCATTGATCCCACACGACAGTCAGTATATAAACAAAATTCTTATAATTTCATTGGAACTCAGCTATGATGTTGCCTCTGCATCTGTCCAGAATAAAGCATTAGCTATCTGAGGCTTAACTTTGGTCCATCTGTACCCATTTACAGAGGCATTTACAGCTCAGCACTCTGACTCTCCTCTGTCTTAACAATAGAATGCCAATGAACTAATCACCCATCACCATGTAAGAGTCAGAATCATGAAGCTGCAGAAAAGCTCATAGTCGTTTTCATCTCAATGCTGGTTCCTTAAGATTTCCACTTTTAAGATATCTCAAGAGCAAGCCACTAATATTTGTTAAGTACCTGTATACAGAACTTTAACTGTTCCATATTTGGGTTAACCCGGCTTGCCTCCAATCATTATAAATGATGTCACCAGAAATTCTCTTAACAGCATGTAACAGGTCCATAACTGCATACATATTCTCATCTCAATGTCTTGTCACACAGAAGAAGACTAATGTAAGATGTTAAAAGTCATTGTCTCCAGGCTTCTGTCATGGAGTTCCTAAAACTAAAAAGACTACAATGGACCTGTTTCAGCTAGGTGTTCAATGTTTGCTAAATTATGCTCTGAGCTTTCACTTGCAAAAAAATAAATAATTTACAATCTCAATAGCTAAGCTATAATAGAGTTTAGCGAATCGCATCGCCCAAAGCCTCTTTACATAAACGTGGAATATAATCTCACCTCCTATATTATTTCATCTTTATCATACATTTTAAATTTTTTGACTGTTGATGCTCAATCTCATACTGTCAGCTGACAGACATTACGCCAGACCCGGTAAGCCTCAAGGTAAATGGGAAGAATCATCAGATGGAAATCTGACCAGATCCCATCGTGGGGTAGAGGCTGTTTGTGTTTTCCTATAGCTGATAATCCACGGTGGAAAATTCTGAGCAAATATTGCACAGTGGATTTTCCTGTCCAGAAGCTTGAAACACAGTGACAGAGCTCAGATCAAAGGATACCTTGGTTTGTTCAATAAATATTTGTATTTCTGATATTTCAGTTGCAGTGAACTGAAAAACAATGACTGCCCATTCACCATCACCTTCCCCATGATTCTTTTTGGTCATTGGGTTGCTTCCTGCTGTGTACAAGACACCTTCCTGAGTGGCAGGCTGCAAACGCTATAGCTAAGTTTGAGTTGTATTTGGCATAAAATATTGCAGTTAATTTTAGAGTTAAAAAACACTTGTTGATGCCATAGCAATGAGCTTATTGTTGTTAGTCTTGAACCTGAGGTGTACAATGGGCACCATTCCTAAAATTAGTTTTTTAGTCATTTGTACCAGGTTCCTTTTCATCACGAGGGCCTTTACTGAGGTAAGTCTCCACCTCAACAAAATTATTAAGATGAGGAAAGGCACAGGTTCTGAGCAGACGCTTACATGTGCTGGAATGGTTTAGCCTCACACGCCAGACAAGGCTAACTAGGTCATCGTTGCCACATGGCAAGTCCCTAAGATTTGCTCCTGTGAGAATTCACAAACCAGCTGGGTTCCCTCATTGATGGACACTAGTGAAGGCTTCGTCTGGGACGGGAAGGTTTTTAAAGTCAGCCTGTTCCAAAGACAGAAATGCTTTTTGACCTGATGCTTTCCCTACATGGGTTGGTGGCATTGTCTGATGCCCCAGCCACCCAAAACAGGCCTAATGAGAAATTTATATTTAGGACCTGTAAGGGTCTGTGTCTCCTTATTCTGGCTTAAGCTTTGTGACAGACTTACAATTGGGAAGTTAACAAGCCCCTGTGTTCTGCTAGCCCTGCCTGTTTGGTGATTTAGAGCTGTATGTTCATCTATTGTTAATAGTGGTAATTTCACCTTCCAGTGTCTGCTGTCAGAGGCAGAAATAGGGCCTCCCAACTTTTAATAATTGGTATTCAGCTGATCTCATCAAATACCCCATGGTCTCTGTCTCTTTTGTTCAACCTCCAGGCCTTGTCTGACTTATCTGGCAACAGCTGGTTACTGGAATTTGTATCAGGGCACCACCAAAACTCCAGGTTACATCCATCCTTGTCTAATT